>VZUI01043074.1:0-22500 GCA_013401135.1 Cettia cetti
TGGGATGGGATGGGATGGGATGGGATGGGATGGGATGGGATGGGATGGGATGGGATGGGATGGGATGGGATGGGATGGACAGGACGTCCCTACAAACACCTCACAGCTTTCACATACCTACCACATCTTTTGTCATACATGTCATTACCTAATTCCCAGAGGCAGGATCCTTAATAAAATAAAATTTCAGGAAACATTTAATATGAAGAAAAAGCATCAACATTGATAGAAATGTGGGGATTGGGTTTTTTTGGGTTTTGTTGGTTTGGTTTTTTTTTTAATAGCTTCATAAATATCTGTTCCCAAGGAAAATAATTCCCAAAGGCAAAATGGTAAGGAAGCTGATTCATTTGTCATGGTGTCAAGTTTGCTCCTGAACGGAAGGATTTCCCGTGTACTTAGCAAGTGAGAGAAGTCTGATTAAGGCTGAGAATCTCCTGCTTAATTAAGCTTCTTTACATCCCTGAAGGGCAAGCAGTGTCTTCATTTTACATACAGGTAAACCACACCACTGAGAGGTGCAAGAGGCAATTCTTTCTCCCTGAGCAGAGCAAGCCAGCAAAGGACAAGGCATCTCAGCAGGTTCTGGAGGAAATCCTGCCCTCCTTCAGCTTTGTGGTGTCAGTGCCTCCCAGTGCACGTTAGATCTGCAAATGCCCATCCCTGCAAGTGTCTAAGCACAGCTTGGAGCATCCTGGACTGGTGGAAGGTGTCCCTGCCTGTGGCAGGGGATTGGAACAAGATGACTTTTAAGGTCCCTTCAAACCCATCCCATTGTGGGATTGTGATTCTCTGATATTCACCTTTAAATTTCTGGTGCATGGTGGCTGGCAGGTGGTCATGTCTAGGGCAGGACAGTGCACTGGCAGGCAGGGAATTTGTTTCCCACCAGTTTGGTACCCTTTTCCAGAGCTCCCTGCTGTCTTTGGAGGTGATTCTATCCCCAAGTCACCTTTTCTCTCTCCAAGAGAAATCTTAATTTCTTCTAATAGAATTAACAACCCCACTTGCAATTTCCAAAGGTATCTTTGATGCTCTCACACTTTAAAACTGCTGAGATGTAGGTTGTGTGTTTACTTACTCCCCTGCTTAGTGCAACTTTAGCTGCTACAGAAATAAATTGTAATAGAAAAACTGCATAGTATTGTATTGAAACAGCGATAAAATTATTGAAAGCATTTGACATTTTCTTCTTTTTTTTCTTTGCTACCAATATTTTTTGAAGACTCTTTTTACAGACTGCACTGATTATTTTCCCACATAATCCTGTGCCATCAAATAGACTAACACATGAGCCATTCCTCTCTGTCTTTTCATACTTTCTTTTCTGTGAGTCACATCAGCGGCAGCAGTTAAGTAAATCAAAGTTTCTAAGACTCGGGGAAAAATTGTCATATGCAACACACAAAACTAGCTACTGTATTTCAAAGTTTTGGTTGAAGTAACAATATCAAAGGATCTCTGTCATATGGGAATCTTTTTCTCTCTCTTTCCTGCACTATATACTACTAAAAGGCTTTAGTAACTGAAGCAAAGTAAACCCTAAGTGCCAGTTTACTACTGGTGGGGAAAAAAAAAAGCAAAGTAGCAGAGGAAACAAACCAGAAAGAAATGAATCCTTCCTGTGGATATGCCTCGTGTGTGTGACTGTGCCTGTGCTTTGCTTTCTCCCCTTCCTTTCCAGCAACAGTCTTGAAAAAGCAAAAAATATTAGGGAATTTCTGCTCTAATTATTTTGGAGTTCTCTGATCAGCTCCCTATATCAGCAAAAGAAAACATTTCAGACCTTTCTTGCCAGTGGATTTGGGTTGGTTTTTTTTCTTACCATTTGCAGGGTGTGCTTTAAAGAGAAGTGGAGTAAAACTCTGTTGCTGTTTATCTTTTTGCATAAATTTCAGAGGAAGAAAGTCTTTGGCTTTGCTCTGCAGGGTCAGATACTTTCATTTGGGGGCAGTGGAGGATGAGCAATTTAAATTGCTTTTTTGTTTGTTTGGTTGGGGGTTTTTTTTGGAGGTTTTTCTTTGTTTTTTGTCCTCCATCCAGAAGAAAATGCTCCTTCACAAATGGCTTTTGCTTTTCTCCTTTAGTCAATAAATCACAGGAAGCCCCAACCTAGTAAACCTGCCTTGGACTGATGCTTTATAAGCACTTTAGAGTAGTAATTAATCAATGTGCCACTCTTCAGCACCAAGCAGAAGTAACAGGGAGTGAGACAGGTAACATTTTGTACAACCAGCCCCTGGCAGAGCCGTGCTCCTGCAAACCCTCCTGGCACAGAGGAACCTTCCTGGGGTTTGCTTTTCCATCAGAAAGTACAACTCAACAGAAACCTGGCCCTGCTGGCCACTCTCCCTTCCACTCCCCACTGCCATTTTAGGGGGTGTGTGATAGCACCATGCTCTGCTGTTGTGGGGGTTTGCTCTGCTCCTCTTTTCTGCAGGAGCATGTGGGAAACTTTGAAGAATACATATATTGTTTTATTCCTTCACAAATACAAATTATCTATGCTTGGTTGAGATATTCTTCCTTGGTAGTGAACTTTTACCTATATGAGGAGAGAACAGGAATGTTTGAGAGTAATTGCTCCCCCAAAGTAAGTAAATTTAGCCTTTAATTAAATCCAATCCCTTTGTTTATTTGATTTTTTTGTGTTTATTTTCTTGGTTGTAAACAGACTACTTAAACAGTGAACTGCAGAGGGAAAATACAAATATTCATGGACTATGGTACTGAAAAAGGAGTCTATGTTTTATGCCATCCACTGGCCTCAGTCAATAGGAATATTTTCACTTTTTGGTATGTCTCCAGTGAAATTGCACCTTTTACCAGTATCTGGTTTGATTTAGTACTGGAAGAGGAACGCTAAGCTTTTAGATTTCAGCTATTCTTTATGGTATATTTTTCTGATGAAACAATACCAAGTAAGTAGCTCTTGACAAGTCACATTTTTCACACAGTGATCTCTTGTTAGAGACCTGTGAGACTGCTGTAATTTCCTTCCCACTACTTTCAATGAATTCCATGCACGTGAAAGAGAAAATGGATAGTGGAGCCCGAGTTCCTGCACTACCCCACTGTGCAGGTACTCAGAGGAGGATGGAGCCTTACCCTGGGATTCCTTACATTGCTCTTCTGCTATACATTAGTTTTAATCTTCCACTGAGCAAAATATAGGCTTTTGGAACAAAAATAAGGAGAGCTAGCCCTTTAGAAGCTTTATGGTATGGGTCAGATTTACCTTTCAGTATCCTGATGTAAAACATGGAGATCAGAGGAGTTACCCCAATGTAAAACAGGTGTGCATATGAACATACACAGAGACAGAGATGTGTATTTCTTTTATTTAAAAAAAAATATATATATATAATTCAGACCTTAACCTCTACCAAAATAAGTCTTTGTTGCCGCTTCCATCAGGGTCTCATCAAATAAAGGTTAAGAAGATCACTGGATAACCAACCTTAATTTTTTGCCCAAAACACTCTTTAGCCCATGCAGATATGATATCTAAACACTGCAACTCCACAACAAACTTGTCCTCTGCTTAAAAATATGTGAGCATCCACAATACACTCATCCATTTCATGTGGATCACATGCACAGTTTTAGCTCTGACCTAGAATGAATTAGCTTCTATTCCCAAAGCTATATATACAGTGTTAAGTTATCTGGGGTTAATTTGCTGGAAAAAGGATTAGAAGCGAGTTAAGTTTGTGTGTCTCTGAGAAATGAAGATTTCGTCTCGGTTGTTTATGTGTAGGCATCGAAAGTCTGGAAGCAACAGGGTATGTGGAAGAAGAGGGAAAGGGTTACAGCCTCGAGTTTCCCGAGAAGCACAGCTTGCAGCTCTGCTGCGGAGAAGGTTTCTCCATCTGGCAAGCCTCCTGGGATGCCAGACTGGAGCAACCAGTTTGCAGGAGCTGCACGGGGGGACACCTTCCCCGGCCGTCCATCACCGCAGCCAGCACCGCGCTGCTGCCAGCGCTCCTGCTCCCACCCATCAGCCTCCCACCGCTCTGCCCCGGGCTGGGAACCGGGAGCACGGAGGGGCGTGCCTGCAGAGGTGGTGGGTGTGAAATCCCTTGGGAAGGCGGGGATACACCCTCGGTGTGCTCCAAGTGGTGTGGGTCAGTGTGTGAACGAGCCCGAGGAAAAACATGGGAGAATTAAAGCAACTGTCGCAGCAACAAAGGGAGTTCCTTGGGCTTCTTCTCACACAGGCTAAAATTAGGGTATGGCAAATAAAAGAAGGCGCTTTTTTTGTTTGTTTTTTTAGGGAAACATTCCTAAACTGTGCAAAATATGGAGATAGCAGTTGCTGTGACTATAGAGTTGCAAGCCTTTCCCCCCCACTTCCCAAATAGAATTTCCAGTGACATTTTGCAATAAAGGAATATGCTGAAAACCAGTTGTGCTTCAAGAAGGAGATTTCTGTAGAAAAGTCAGCTCTCTGTTGAGGAGTTGCCTGTCATACCTGGAGACAAAATTCTACCACACAGTGTAAAATAGCCTCACTCTCTGCCCAAATTGCAAAGGAACCTTAACTATAGCATTTCTGATAATGCTTCCATAACGTGTGTGTGTGTGTGTTCTCTGAGGCATTCATTTGGCTGGCACATTGGAAAATGGTTAACACAGTGAATGTGGGGTGTCATTTTTGTAGTGGAGAATGTGTGCCAGAAGAATTCAACTGTAACCACTAAATATTTGCTTAAAAATAATTTTAACCATCTGGACTCCTTTTTTTCTTATTCTTCTTATTCTTCTTTTGAGGTGGGGTGAGAAGGGAATATTTTAATAGGAATGATTTGTGGTTGCAAAATGAATTTGGTTAATTTGGTTACCACCCCCATTTATATGATGACTACAAATAGTCCCTAACATCTGAAGTTTTAAAGAACCAGCAGATTTTTTCTCTCTTGAGCTTCAGAAGCTGGAAACGAACTTACAAAAGACAATAAATTGTTCTTGATGGAATAAATAGTTTGTGGGGTTGCTATTGTTCCTCTTGACAATACACTAACATGTGCTAATAGAGGAAGAATTGAAGAGCTTGCGTAGTACAGGCTCTTGTGCCAGGCGAAATTTTTCCACTTTGGAGCAGGAATCAGGTTCCCTAACTCCCAGGGCAGGGAAAATGTGGGGCTGGGATTCCCAGGAGCCAGCACCTGCTGCTCACCCCGGCTCTGGGAGAGCTTCAGAGCCCTTCCACAGCAGAATCAGCTCTGAGGGAAACTCAGAGTACCCTGCAAGCCTGTCCCTAGACAAGTCTGATCAGAGTTTGTTTCAGAGATGGGATAACTGGGATTTTATCTTTTTTTCCCCCCTGGCTAGAATAAGGATGCCTGCTAAAAGCAGGGCTGGAATAAAAGTTTTCATTACTTCCCATACTCACAGGGATTTTTTGTGTGTCTTACTTAAGAACATACACCTTGTTTTTAAATATTCAGAGTTCAGGAACAGATTTTTTGGTTCTGATTCCAGTTAAATACAGTTAAATATAGGCAGTAGCTGTACAAATTTCTATGTTCCCTGTGCCTTGCCTTAGCATATTAAATGAATGTTTTATGGATTCTGCTATAAATACATCTGTTAAAAGATTTTTATCATACTTTGAAATGCCTGAGATTTAACTGCTACCTTTGTGCACTAATGATATACTAGTGCATGTGCTCAGGAGATAAAATAAACTCAGAGAAATAGGGAAACTTGCATGTAGTGCTCTTGTTTTAGTAGCTCTCAGAGCTACTTTCCCTCTGTTTTCTCATACGCTGCAGCACTG
Source organism: Cettia cetti (assembly GCA_013401135.1). NCBI lineage: Eukaryota > Metazoa > Chordata > Aves > Passeriformes > Sylviidae > Cettia > Cettia cetti. Next base: position 5,783 of record VZUI01043074.1, read on the forward strand.
GCTTCAACCAACTCATGGTACATTAGGAACAATTTAGTACCATTTCATTTAAAATATGCAAGCTTTATATCGAGAGTAAATGTGTAGCCACAAGGTAAAATTAAAAAAAAAAAAATATTAGTCTCATCATTAAAAAAAGCCTTTAAAGTTTCCATTATCCATTATGTCAGGTAGCAAATATCTTCTCAATGTAACTCCAGACATTAAATCTGTCAAGAGGCATGCAGTAAAATAAATGTCTGGGATACCTTCATAAACAAAAATCTTATTTCCATAATTCATACAGCTGGCTGGCATTTATTGGCACGTCAGGTGCAATGGGGACATTTCAGGAACATTAACATGTACAGCATCATTTGTCAACAAAGCAACAATGTAAGCAAATCGTTCAGAACTCATACAGATTTACAGCTTTCTCTGCCAGCTGCTAATTACGGTGTGCTCTGCCTATTTGGTATGGTCTTTTTTATTGGAAAATGACAAAGGGGTTATGGTATCCCAGTTTGGAATATAGATGCGCTTTTAGTAATAATATGAGTGGTAATATGACTACACAGCCTGGAGTTTTGATCTAGTTGCACTAGTCTGATAATTGACCGGTTCTGATTGATGAAGGACAAAGAGAAATTCGCCGGGATATTTACTTACTTGTAGAAGTAACCCCTGCAAACAAAGAAATAATAAAATAGCAGAGAGCATGAAAAAGTATCCTTGTTTTAATATTGTTTTTTCCTGCTGAACATGACAGGGAAAATTCAGTCCTCACTGAAAACCTGATCTGTTTATCGAGCAGGGCTCAGCAAGCCCGATGCGTTGCAGGCTGGCAAATACCCTTTGAATATTGCTGTCCACTTTGACAGAAAAAAATTAAACTTGCAGCATTTTAAACAATGCAAAGGTTAAATAAAAGCTTACAATGGCATCAATAAGGGCCAAAATATGTGCTAATGATCTGTTTTCAACATCTTCGGTGTCTGTCTCTATTTCTCTCCCTTTATTTGTTGTGTCTGTTCATGAATGTATGTGTTTCTGCAAGTTAATGACAGCAAGTCAGATCTACTTTTTATTTCCAAGCTTTGGCCAGTTTGCATTTCAATCTCATAAAAATATAATTAGTAGGGCTTTATGCTTCAGATGTATAAATTCAATATGCTTTCAGAATTATTATACCTGTTATTCAGCCAAAGGTAAGAGGATTCTATTAGCTAAATACATATTTAAACACCTAATAAAATCCCTTATTCAGTTCTGTTTCTTAGTTTCAGTTCATGAACAGTAACCACTATTTTGAGTTAAGATCTTGACCATTTAATTTTTAAGAAAAAAGTAATTAGACCATATTATGGATTAATCCCTTGCCAATTTTCATTTTTAAATCAAAGTAATTTTAGACTCGGGAACTACATAATTTTATGCAGAAAGAGTATATTTTGCCAACCTTATTAAAATCTTTAAAGACCATATTTTCTATAGGCTTCCAAAAATTATCCCACAAAAATGTGTGGGTGCACCCATCTGTACACATGATTGGGCAACTAGGAGCATAATTATCCACTTTTGCACATGCAAATGGAGGTGTTTAAGCACAAATTAGCTGACCCCCAGACTCTGCTGGTGCATTTCTCTTGAGCTGGTTAATACTGTTTTGTTGAATTCCATAATATAGGTTAAAACCCCAGAAAGATTTTTAGGTACAATAAGTTTTCTGTAAGGTATCTGGAATTGCTACAGTCTTTTGAAAGAATGTTTCTGATGCAACAGTGAAATGAGGTGTAGCTTAGTGTCGGTGCTCGGTTGTTATTTTGGTTATAACGACTGTATGTTTCTTTCAATAAAATAAACTCCATTGGCTCCAGCAGTGATTACTGCCTGCCACTGCTTCTCCAGAAGCAGCATACACATATTCCTACAGGGAAAAACTACTGCACTAGGATTATAAAAAAATTGACCATCAATCTAAGTCTGTATGAGCAATCACAGCCGCTTTTGGAGTTATTTTGTATTAGAAGCAATTTACCCATCTGGAGGAACAAAGATATGTGCAAATGCTGGAGTGACTGACTTCCAGCAGATGCTTAAAGGAAGTTAAAATCCCAACTACTCCTGGGGTGCTTGGCCTCGATTTCTGACCTGGAAATGTTCAATATGTTGAGGAGCTCTTCCAAACGCTGGGGCAGCTCACTGGTACCTTTGCTTTGTGCTCCCTACTTGCTGATGCTCTCCCCACCACCCCTGGCCAGGCTCCTTGCCCACACAGCTGCACAGGGAAAAGGGGAGCAGTCGTAAAGCTTCTGGAAGGAGACATGGAAATTAGTGGCTGCATCGCCTCAGTATTGATTGTGTGAGTATTCTGGGATGGGGTGAGAAATGGGGGTGAGCCTTGATAGGGGCTTTGCAGGGTGAAGGGGTGAGATGTAGGACCAAGGGTATGAGTCTCTTGGATGTGGGGCTAAATCGTGGCTTTGTGCTGCTACACGGGTTTAGAGAAAGAAACATATATCCCAAAGCTTAGAAATCCAAAGGTTAGTGACCCCTGGAATTCACATTTACCCCCAATATGGTACCCAAATGTGGCAGCACTGCTGCAAGTCCTGATGGGCAAAGACCAATAAATGGAAAAGCAACTTCATACTGTAATTCAAGATCATTTGAATTTACTTTATTTGTGAAATCTTTCCATTTGTCTTCATGCTTTTGTACATTTCAAGAAGAAGTTTAGGCATTCCTTGATCCATAGAGATCGCTTTTCTTCCTTTTCTTCCCTTTGATTCCACTTGCCTAATAATAATGGGCATTATCTTATATCCATATTTAATTTTATTATGTCACTCGCATTGCAAGAAAAGGATGTTCTTTTCAAACATTGTAATGCATTTAGTATTTCACTAGTCATCAGTTAAATCAATTTTTCCCTTTATTGGATCTGAATTATAAATCAACTAGTCATTGTATGGGATACTGTATATGAATGTACAGTATATCATTATGATGTATCCTATAATAATGTCTCTTAGACATGAAAACTAAAGATGGTGGTTTAAAGTGCTGAGAGAGAAAAAATTGGAAACATCTGTTAGTAGGAAGTAGAGAAGACTTTTCATTAAAGTTTGTCAAGTGTATTTGATAGGAAGAACACACTGGGCCGTATTCTGCCAGCCCTTACACACACACACCCCAGTACCCAGCCTGCTTTTTCTGTCTCATGTAGAAAAGCCAAGATTATGGGAGACACTGAAAAGCCAGCTCTCTGCTTTGGTACAGCAGCTCAAGGAGTCTGAGACATGGGGCAGAAGGAAAGTTTTAAGGGAAAAGCGATATTGCAAAACAGTCAGTTGTCTTTGTGCAGAGGCAATGAGAGCTGTCCTGCTCTTACACGTTGAGTATGTCAGCAAAGATCATGGGGAAGAAGTGGTGTGGGACAGATTTGGGCAAAATCTCTTTTATTTCCATTTATCCACTACTTGCAAGAAGAGGGAGCCTTCAAAAAATATAAAGTAAAAATTAAGGAACAAAATATGTGTCATTTGGAGGCTTCTCATGAGCAGATATCTCTCCCAGGGTACTGAAAAAAAGACAAAACACAGGAAAAATGGTTAAAAACTTGTGGGATTATGTGTTTTATGTGAATTGTACAGGAATCCATGTAAGCAGACATGAACTGTGTATTTCAGAAGACCCTACCAAGGCCATTTCACACTTACACAGGTTCCACTGCTTGTACAGCAGGGATTTTGGCAGTGCCAAAACGATGGGTTACAGCTCTGTCTCTGCAAACCCAACCAGGGTGTAGCTGCTGCTGGCACCACCTCGCAGCCTTGTCCTAGGGCTGGAAGCGTGGCACAACAGTTACATGTTCATCTCATCCCTACATCGTTTTTGCACACTGTCAAAGGCACGTTTGCACTTTAGAACTCCTTAGGCAGAAGGTGAAATACCCTCTGCACCCACAGCACAGACCTCTTCTTCTGGCTGGTGCAATAGATTAAAAGCCAGTATCTCACCTGGACTTCGCAATTTTTTCCCATTTCTGCCTGCTCCCAGTGGTCTCTGAACCCTGCCGTTTCCATGATGATATACAGAACTATAAAATCAGATACAGCAGTCACAGGGCCCGGTGAGAATTACCCCTCCAGTCAATAGAAAACAGAATATTGCTTATTGATTTGGTCTAGCCTGTTGTGTGGTCGATGGAGAGCAAACGAATACAAATAAAATGAATCAATTGGAATCTGGCTGTGGACTTTGGTGAGTCACATGAGGTAGGTTTCTGATATCCTTTATCATCACGCACAGCCAGTGAAACAAGAGTGCTACTGTCTTCTGCTGGAGCGGAGAGTTACCTCAGGCTATACTGAAAAAATGCTTTTTTCTTATTTTTAGACCTGAATCAGCCCATGCCAGCAAATGTATTCTTGTGAATACAGATCCTACTTTGTTGTAATGCCCATGGGAAGGCGGTAGTGTAACCTGTTTGGATGCAGCTGCAGACCACCTGTAGAGAAAGTCAAATTAGGGAGAGACCCCACTGTTCTTTGCATTAATGCTTTTTGTGTTGTGGCCTGAATCCCCCTCCCTCCCCCTTCAATGTATCTTTCTCAACTGGGGAGATGGAGAGCACATTTTAAGACCTTCAGTCCATTTAAGGCATCTTGTGATTGAAAGAAGATTTGAAAGACTGTAAAATCTCCCCAGTCACCAATGAGCAATGGTGTGCAAGGAGGCTTAATACTTTCAGGATGACTTTTCCTCCTGGTCCTGCAGGTTTGGGAGGTGTTGTCTTTGTGGAAAGGGCTTAAAGGGCGCATTTTTATCTCCCTCAAGTAATCTGCATGTTAGGAAAGTCTCCCAGTTTTTGAAATGGAAAAATGGTTGTCAAGAAGTAAAGCCCTAACTTGCCACACTTTTTGTCCCATTGTTTCTAAATAAAAGATGGGCAAACAAAAGGAAATGGCTCAAGTCTAAATGCAGTGCCTGTGTATCCTGAGTACCCACATATAAACAGGCACAACCACACTGATCTTACTTAAGGGCACTGAAAGTCCCCTTTCCTACAGATTTGTCCGTGTTCAGGACACAGGGATAGTTAAGCATGTAAACAACTGGTTTGAGATTATATATCCTTGGTATGAGAAGTAGTTTAGCTAGTTTAGTTAGTTCTCCTGCTATCTCAGCTGCAACTGCCAATCCTGCTGGTGTCTGTAACTTTTCAGCAGATTAAGCTTTTACTCATTTACCAGGTAGCATTTTCTTGCATAGCAATGCAATATCCTACCTTATGTCACATAAGAACCGCCTGCAATGAAAATTTCATGTCATTTCTACTTTTCACCCCATTTCTTCACAGATGAATCCCACTGTTTTACTAATCGTTGACGTACTAGTTAACACAGGCAGAGCTTGTAGATGGAGGTAATGTCATCAAGCCTTGCCTCATTTTAAATTCCTTCCTCTCGCTGGTGATATCAATGTTCGCTGCAAAGACACTGATGATACTGAATTTAATTGGTATTTATGTGTAGGGTCATGTGTACTCTCAAAGAAGTTTCTGTGTAACTTTTCCCTAATTGAAATTAGATTGAAGTGTTGCTGTGTACACTGAGACTTAATGGTGACAACGTTGAGCCAGCTTCGGAGCTCAGATGCATGGCACGCATCCCAAGAAATCTGCTATGATGCTCCCACATACATCTATGCATATTTTTATGGTACAAGAGACATAAGGTGTGGAAAAGGAGCAGTCTCTTTAAGGGGGATGTGGCAACCCTATCTGCCAGTCATCTTGCCTCTGCTGTTCTATTCCTTTTACAGCCATTCTGCCTGGCTGGTATCTATAACATCTTTACATTTGTGTTTAATGGCTGCACGGTGAGCAAAACCCAGGGGAAGGAGAGGACATGGGACTAATGGACTGGCAGCACTGGTACTATGTGAAAATGCTTTTTGGTCTGATTCAGGGATGTATTTTTCAACACCTTGTATTTTAAATAACATATTATGTGAGCAACCTGGTCTGCAAACCATTTTGGACTTGGTCTGAGGCTCACAGCTGCTGTGCAATGTGAAGGGCCAGTGCTGATATTGGCTATAGCAAAATGTCGCCATTAAATCCTTATTTTGCACCTTATTTTGACTCCAGACCGGTGCACCCTCTCCTCCCTAGCGCTTGTGGAGAGTACAGAAAAGTGAATTCTCACTGGTGGTAGAAGTGTTTTGACTGGGAGTTTAATTTATAGCAGCTCATAGAATTGCAGTGTGTAATAAGCAATGTCCTTGAACATTTTTCATGTGCTTCTAAGTGACTCTTTAAAAAACATTGGTTTCCCTTGTAAAAATCATTAAACTTGTTAAGGAAGAAGCAGGAGTCTGTGTTGGTAGTCATCCCAGTGCTTTAAATACTAGTGGATAATTAGTGACATGAATAAATTAAATATATTTCAGGTATAAAGTTGAGGAAAATCACCAAATATTAGCAAAGCTCCAAAATCAAACTACTTTGTATTGCATGCTGTTTTAATGACTGTGGTTTATAAATGTGCATAATTCCAAAGAGATCACATGTTTCACATAATAAAAATTACTGTGACATAAAATATATATTTTCTTAAAAAGTACTTGTAATATCAAAAGGACTGTGAAGTATTAGCCATTTAATACAAATTTATCTTTTCTTGCAGATGATTACATTTTCATTTTAATTGCTCACATTTTCGGTTCTGATCTTAATGTTTTATAGTAGTGAAGACATGCCACAAAGAAAGAAAGAAAAAAAAAAAAAAGATTTTATTTGTTAGTTAACAGTCTTCAGAAGTCCTAATTTGGCCAATGTGTTCTGCTGCAAAGTCTTGGAATGCTGTCTTGCAGTTTCAAAAGTGATCTTATTTGGCTTCCCAGAAACTATTATGCCTGGAGGATGCCATGAGAACAAGGGCTGCCTTGTTAACAAGTAGAAAACCCTCAAAAACAAGATAGGATCCTGATATAAATCATAATTTAGATGCACAGAGCTATGTTCACAACCACAGTAATGTAATTCATTTACATCTAGTTATTACTTATCTCCACCCGAACTCCGAAGTTCAGGAATGCAGCTGCCTTGTGCCTTGTGACTCGTGGGGGTTAGGGAAGAATGACATCACCAAATTTAAGCACATTACCACGCTGACATAGTGGCACCTTGTTTTCCCTTCCGTGGATAGAGCAGGGATTGTGTGCTACCCCCCATTCTCCCAAAGAATACCTTTTTTCCCCCTTTCAAGCAGCTGCTATATGAAGGGTTGCAAATGTCACTTCAACTAATGATGAATGATGCTTGACCCTTGGACCTGTTACTATGAATTTTATGCAATGCTAAATTAATATGAAAGATCTCTGCTAGAAGACTTCAGCTATTATGCATGCAGCATAAATGATATGTTAAACAATCCAAATTTTTTTCTCATAACCATGGTAAAATGCAGAGCTGTTTCAACATTTTTTGATGTGTATTTCCACTTCAGATTAGTATCTTTTCTTTCTAAAAATATTTTTGGTAAGCAAATCAGTTTGCGAAAAACATTGTCAAAAGGGCAACTGGCCCACATGTCTTTGTTGTTCACGTTTGAATATAATTAATTATGTAAAGCAATAGTTAGTGGGAGCTTAACAATTAGTAGATTCTGTCAAATAGTCACACGGAAATTACTAACTAATTGAACTATTGGTCTTTTATTGTTTCAGGAAGCAGGACAGGATGTCATTCTTTTATCTCTTAAATTCGTTTTTATGGCATATCACAATTTTCAAGCAATATATCCTTCCTAATAGATTAATAAGTAAACAACCCGCCCGGTAATGCCACAGTGGGCAAAAGTGTTTGAAATTAAACCACCTGTTTTAATTAGTATTCAGATTCATGCAGTTAAAAAATGGTAATCCTCTTGCAGTTATATGACATTTTTAAAGCTTTGAATTTCCATCTGTATCTTATATTATGATGTTTCAGGATTGTCGTGAGTTAATTATGTTAACTTTGGAAACATTGCCTGCATTTAGAATGAAAAACTTCAGCTTGAATAGCCAGGAAAGCAGATGCTATCTTTCTTGTCAACTGCTTTGTTGTGTGATGCCTTGAAACTTTTTTATAAGATTCTGTCTCCAAAAGGAAGTATAAATCTCCATTTATTTGAAATGTTGCTCTAATCTAATCAATATTTTAATATATTTCTCACGGGAGGGACCTGAATGCGTCTCGAGGAACCAAAGACATGAAAATCTCTTATTTTATGTTGAAATCCTCTTGTTATTACAAGTCCATTCACAAGACTAATTTGTAGAACAGGAAAAATCCATGTACTATAAAGTTCTAAAATTGTTTTGAAGCATACCCTCGCCGTCCTGTAATATATGCCTGTAAGTTGAGGCGGAATGAGAGGAATTGGAAGCATTTACAATTAGGACACACATCCAGACAAACCCTGGGAAAGAGAAAGGGAGGCACAAATCAATGGGCAACATGGCAAGTCTGCTCTGGGTTGTACCACAGAGAAAATGAAAACGTGAGTGCGGATGTGCACGTGAGGTGGAGGGAAAGGTGTGAGGTGAACGAGGACCTGGTGGATGCAGGAGGCATCTCCTCCTTACACGTGAGGCTGTGAGGCTGTGTGGGAAAGGGAAAACATCGTGACGTGAGTCACCCGAGTTTCATCGCACCCCTTCCCTGCCAAGGAGGAACCACAGGCACTGCCAGGCGTGTTTACGTGCGCCCCGGGGTGTTCATGCAGCTCCTGAGGCTCAGTGGGAGAAGGCAGGGAATGGCACGTGGAATTGCATGTGGCGGGGTGGGTGGAAATATACTGGCCCCACACTCGCCCCAAAATTCCTACCTTTCAGTCAAAATGACCTGGGCAAGGCCTCAAATGTCGCTGTGTATGCAGCTCTGTATCCCACCAGTCATGTGATTCCATGGATTTCATGAACACAGGTTTGATACCTTCGAAGGCATCCTGTTCCTCCAATTAAATTTTTTTTTTTCTGTCACAAAAATAATATTTGTAAGCCAGCTCTGTGCAAAAGAAGCTGAAATGTGCAGGATAACCCACGCCTGGATCAGGAGAGGATCCACTGGTGTGGCTTCAGAGTGGATGGAACCCTAAAGCTGATGAGCTTGCATAAAAAAAGTGCACTTACTGAGAACCTTCCATATTCAGGGCAACACATGAGTGTCAAAAGGCATAAAAATATTTGAAAAAATCATGTTATTATTAGCACTATTATTATCAAAGGACATTTCGTTAACATTTGAAAGTCCTTCAGTGCACTTGAAGATATATTTGTTTTAGCAACTTATATAATCCCCTCCTGTTTAAAGTTTTGTTTTAAACACATACAATTATCATCTCATATGCCCTGATTCAGTAAGCACTTAGAAGCATTCCTATCTTTAACAGCATAGCTAGTCCCAGCTAATATCCAGGGAACGGAATTAGAGCTTCAGATATTAGCAAAAAGTAATGCAAATGTGAATTAAGCAACATGGTTTTGAAGTAAGTTGACTGAGGACTTTTTTATTCCTTAAACTGAACGAGAAAGTTTGACAAAAAATTTAAGAAAAAAAATCAAAGCAAGCATTACTGATATTAATAATTATTTTTAAAGTATATAAAGTTGAATAATTTAGTCTGGCAACTTGAAGGAATTAGGCACTGAAATAACCTTCCTAAGGGTAGTGAAGAAAAATGCTAATGGCTTTGAGGCAGAGCCATCAGCAAAAATATAATATATAAGCAAATTTTGATATGTCCATACATATGTATATATTTATATATATGTGTACAGACTTACGGACATATAACGTAAGAATGGGTTTTTTTTGTTGGGTTTTAGCATGTAAGTCACATTAATTAACATCATTAAAGTTACCATTGTAAATCATGACTATTTTCAAGCTAATAGAATTTATAATTTAAATTTATATCAAATTTTATCAAATTTATATTTGTACCTTTGCCTTTCCTGGTGTAACTTCCAATACAGACAAACCTACAATTAACATGGTGCTTTGCTATAGAAATCCCTCATGTTTGCCCATGAGGTGAAGAGATATTCTCTGTTCAACATAGAACTGATAACAAATTGTTGTGTTAGGTAGCAATCTCAGCCAAATTTTCATGAACCAGGGGAGGTGAAGCCTGAATTATTCTTATTACCCAAATGCATCCCTGAATCTTTCTTTCGGGTTTTTCAAGGCGACTCACTTTATTGCTCGTAGGAAAAAAAAGTAATTCCTAAAGGCAAGGTGCAAGTATTACAGTGCTAGTTTGAAAGTATTTAACAAAAGTGTCCTTTCTTTTTGAATAACTTGAATAAAGTGTTTAAATGACCTCTTCCTAACCAGAAGAGAATATAGAGAAGAAATTAAGCTTTATTGGTAAATTAAAGCCCAAATCCCATGGTTGATGAGAGATATGGTCCGTTTGAAATAGTTACAGTTTCAGACTTTCTCTTCTACAATCAGCGGGTGGAGACCAACATAATCCAATTAATTGTAATTCCCTTTTGTGGCACTGGTACAGTGGTGAATGATATAGTAAGTCCATTGAAGTCTTATCTTTGGTCAGATAATCCAAATGGATTCATATTATGAAACAGTCCTTTATAAAAGTTCTGATGAACGAAAGTGTTTTGACTTTAGCAAACCAAAAGATAAATTCTATACAAAATAAAATGTTTTGTCCTTGACATCTACAGGACTTGTGTGCACCTGATTTCATGTAAGAATACAACTTTCATATGCTCTGCTTCAAAGAGCCAGTTCATTAAAAACAAACAAACAAACAAACAAACAAACCTAAAATTTGTTTTCTGGACATTCTAAAAAAACTCCCAAGTTATGAGAACAGAGATTTACATGTATAGGTAGCCTGTATCCTTGGAAATAGTCCCATCAAAATAAATGGGGTTGCAGGGATGTGAATAGCACTTTGAGAATTGTTTAGATTTCTATTTTTCTAATAGAACAACAAACTAATATTTCATTGATAATCCTTATAGCTGTAAACACACCATATATATTTGTTTCTTTCTAGTATTGTAGGAGGACTAGGGGAATTGCCTAATTTTAGCTTGAGCTTTGATCTATTTACATTTGGAAGTCATTTACATAAAGGAAGTTATAATGATCTTTATTGTTTTGTTAATTATTTCCTTTGATTATTGAAACTCACTCACTGAGGCACAAGCTCATTGTTACTGGGGTCAATCACAATAATATATTTGGTTGCATGCAACAAGTTGGGATTGGGTGGTATTCTTGTTTTTTGAATTGTTTTCATGCAGATCCTTTCAGTTGAACAATCACTGGAGACAGGACTGATTTAATGCATCACTCGTCTGATCCAGTGCTTCTCATTTTGTATTTCTCCTTTCCTTTAAAGTTGTCCATAGCAAGCCCACACTACAGCAGAGTGTTTTTGCTTGTAGCATGTTGAAATCTCATATTTACTAAAGGATACTGAGATGCCATTTGTGGAAGACAACACACCAGACAATATATTGAGGTCAGATCTTTGCAGACTCTCTCAAAAATATTCTTTTCCCTTTTTTTTCCCGTCTCCCTTAAAGTATCTGGTTGAAATTTAATACAAAGAATTTTTTACCCTTTGGGGTACATTACATATGAAATAATTTATGACCCATGAATCACAAGAAGGCAGTGAATTAGGTTTCAGATAAGTCTGCCAAATATTACAAAACATTGTGTACAGATTTTTGGACTATGAAAAGGCTTTTGACAAGAATGGAAATAGAAGCAGTGTTAGAAACAGCAAGACGGGGAAGAGCAGAACAGCTATATGACAGAAACCTAAAGCACTCTGAGTTAGTAGCACAATTAAAAAGATATGAATATGAACATATTTTTGAAGTATGAAAATGGGACAGAGAGTCATTGTCCAATTCCTCTCTGTATTAGATCTTGAGAGCCTTCAATTTATTTAAAATGTAGATTTGCGGACACTGATACGCATAATTCTGATAAAAGATCTGACTGTAAATGGGGAAGAAAAAAAAAGATAAAACCCCTAGAATTAGATTGCAGAGAAGCTTACTGGAGAGCAATTACACAATAAAAAAATGTTAATAACAGATTTGAAGTTGGAAAGCAGATATTTACCTTGATTAATGTATGTATACACAATATGCAGCAAAGAGAGGAAGATCAATCAAGTTCAAAAGCAGAATTCAGAATGGACATTTCCCTTTTGAACAGAAAAATGTATGCTGAAGAATAAGTTACTGGTCTAGGCAAGTATTTGGTATTTTTGTTCTGTAGTGATTAGTACAGTTCAAAATGAAGAATAAAGAATAAACAGAAAAAAGAAAATAAAGTGTACTTTAACAACGAGGAAGAAGCTGAAGTTACTGTGCAATAAGCAAGTTGAGAGAATTAGATAGAGGACAGAATCTCAGCACTCTAAGACAAATGTAATTTCCCCTCAGCACAGACATTTAATTTCTGTGAGTTACAGAAAGTCTGCCAAGCCCCTTCCTAGTGTTCAGGCAGCCTTGGTGCTCTGTGGGAGGGTAAGAGCTCGTTGGGAATTCCTCCGTGCTCTTTTCTTGTCCCTGTTTTTAAACTCTGGGTTTAAACCCTGACTATTTCTCTGGCCCCAAAAGAAGGAGTGATCAGGCCCTGCAGGTCTCCATGCTGGGGCTGTGTCTGCCTGCTCCTACTCTTTGTTTACAAGTCACCTCCAAGCGAGTCTGGCACAAGTATGTTGATCTGTAAACAGGTGGTCTATTTATTCTTAGGGAGCTTTCAGCTGCATTTTGAGGGGAAATATTCTCTCTTTAAAATCGTTCCTTTTCCCGTACGGAATAGTTGATTCAGCTAAATTTAATGAATTTTAAAAGTACTTGTAATTATAATCCCATCACAGTAATTATTGCTTCAGATCATGATGATAGAATATGCTAACTCAAAACTAATATCTGTCATTGAAGCTTGTAGCAGGTATTGGCAGTGAGTAACATATGAGTATCTTGGTGATGATGCCTGTTTCTGGCTGCCAACATTATTGTCCTTTCAGTACCATATTTTTATACTTTTTATACTCAGTTTCAAACAGCAACTGAGAGCGTAGAAATTTCCCTGGTGCTGTGGCATGACTGGCTGACCACTTTTCCAAACCTTTGAACTCCTTTACATGCCTGCATCATGTACCTCCCCCAAATTCCTCAAGTGTACTGGATCTTTTTCACAGAAACAATGAGACAGCTCATCCCTCTCTTACTTTTTGGACTTTGTGGAGTTATACGAGGACGGCTATGACCCAGTGTGCCCAAGTACAGAAAGCTTTTCTTTTTCTGGCACAGGCTGAGGTTTAAGTTAGCAGTACTTGGTTGTTCCAGAGTGCCCCCAGGTCAGAGAACTGTCATTTTGGAGGACTGGAATAAGTGGCACTCTGGGTGCACACAGAGATGTTCTGCATTTTAGCTAAAGCTGCTCAGTAATTTGTGCTTGGACTTGAAGGAAATGGGCACTCCAATAATAAGCATAGGTTCGAGCATTGTAACAGCACAGCTTAAATTTTCTGTTGAAAGGACATGCCAGGTTCCTTCAGCAGAGGAGGAGAAAAGCACACAAGCCTCCTTTTGCTGACTGTATCCTTGATAATTCATCAGTGCTAGCATTGGATGGATTCAGACGGGACTGTTTAGAAATCCATTGCAGACAAAATATAATGATTTGCTTAGCTGACATTTTCCTTGATTTGTTTAAACACTCTTGGAGGTGAAGGGTCGTGCATTGAGTTCAGGCAGGACAATGGATCTCCCAAACCTAGCAAGGGAGAGAGGAAGAACTCACAAAAATCCACCTGAATCATGAAATTATTGCTTCACCAGAGCTGAGGCTTTTGTTGTGCTATTTCACAGAAGTTCCAGGGGGGTTATGCACTTTGCAGGGTGTATGTAGACTGCAATATCAGGGCAGGATTTACCTCAGGGGGGAAGCTTAGATCTTGTGCTGTTTCACCAAGGGATTGAGCTACTTGCCATAGAATGAGAAACAATCTTCACCACCTCACAGCATCCCATTGCTGTCATGTCTGGACATCTCTGTGCTCTATTGCTGCTCTAAATTGAGTGCTTGAAAGAAGCTGTTTGCCCCAAGAATGCTGCTGGGTCTGTGCACTGGTGATCAGAAAGGCTGTGGCTCAGAAAATGCAGGTACAGAAATGGAACAGACACACCTTTCCGTGTACAAATTGATGTTTGTGCTGTCAGTCATGAGAACAGTCCTCACAAAGGATTTTGTGAGGAAGAACTGTGCTGGTGCACATGGAGAACTTCTGCTTGAGTCTGTTCTTTCTCTTTTTTTCCTATTGAAGACCATGAATGATTAAAAAAATATTTTTGATGAATATAACTATTAAAAAAAAAAAGGAAAAAGAGGTGTCTTCAAATTGGAAAAAAAGCATAACGACACTGGTCAGTTGGTCCTTTCCTGGTGTTTGCATGAGGAATTTTCTTTTCCTCTTTCAACCACAGGACTCTGTTTCAGATGTCTCAGTAGTAAAATGCCTATTGGAATGAGCAAGTCCAAAAAATTTCCCAGGATTTAAGCCAACAGGGAATTCTTTGTGCACACCCAGCTCTTCCGCAATGATCTCATTATGAGGGAGATTGTCAAGATTATTTAACAGTGCCGTGGAGGACTTTCTCCAGGGGACACCTCCATCAGCTGATATGCTGGTCACTGGGACAAAACCCCAGTGCTCTGAGCTGGGGGTTGGCATACCCAAATGCCAGATTTTCATCCCAGTGCTGCTGTGTTCAGCCACCAGCAGGGAAATGATGGAAAAGGCAGCAACACCATCAAAGGGATCACAGTATGAGACCCAAAAATACCCTGTCTCACCAAAGGCTTTAGAAAGTTTTTTGAGGGCACAACCTCCACAGCAGATCAGGCATTGTCAGCTGGGTTTGCTTCCCACATGATTTGGGGTGATCCATGAGCTGCAGGAATGTGGAATGCTCAAAGAGGGCGAAAGCTTCTCAAGGTGGTGCTCTGGCACGTGATGGCAGCGTGGGCAAGAGACAGCTTAGAGCTGGGAAAATACAAGCTATGAATTGTCTGAAAAGACAAGTGAAGGAGCAGGGCTCTCAAATGACTGCATTTTGCTCCTAGAGATTAGTCTACATACCAGGCAGAGCATGTGGTTAGAGGAACCACATCCATTTTCTTTCAAAACTCAGCTCTCTCTACAGCTTTGGTTGATTTTCATATTTTTATTTTTTTTTCTCCCTGTTTATAGCTGATCTTTCCATAGATTACCTTCTTCCTTTCTGAACCTCAGAATGGCACCCTTAAACCAAAGCTGATCTGTTTGGTTCTACTGCAGACATTACAAGTGCCATTAAAAATGTGAATTGTTGAAAAGGCTGAATAATAACGCAGTAAAACACACGTTCCCTTCACAAATGTATTGTATATCGATTTTTTTAAACTAATAACCTTGACAAGTGCCCACACTATTTTTTCCCCCTTAATGTGGTCTTTAGATTTTCAGCCTGAGTATTAGCATAAATTTTATGGGATTTTCTGGGCATATTTGTGTCTGTATCTAAGATATATGATATCAACTGGCAGTGATGGTTGAACTAATCAAATACTACTGACAAGTTAAAGCAAATTTTTAGGACTGTGAGATTTTGAGCATCTTCCCAGATACAGTATCTCCTGACTGAAAGCAGTCCTTGACTGTCAAGTTTAAATACCAGATTTGGGACTTAATCTTTATATAAGCAAAACACCCCAATAAGAAATATGTCTGAGTAAAGCCAAAAAAGCCAGGTCCTCCCCTTAAACCCAGCCTGAAATCTGTGTGTGTGTGTTTGTTTATGGCCCTTTTGCCATGGCATGTGAGAGATTCCAACCAGTGGGAACCAAAGGAGAGTCATACACTGAATGGACTTCTATTTTCTTTTCCTCTTTTTTTTTTTTTTTTTTTTTTTTTTTTTTTTTTTTGACTTGGCATTTGTTCCTTCTAGCAAACATTTTTAAAAACTCTCTTATTGCTAGAGGGAAAATTGACACCCTTTGCTTTCACGATGATACATTCCTAACACGTTTCCTTGAAGAGCTGGAAATGGTGCAAAAATCTGGTAAGATAAGTCTCTATAAAGCCTTAGAAGTCAAGCATTCCACTTTAGACATTTAAGACAAATGCATGGCAAAAACAAGTTGTGTTTCTTTTTTTTTTTTTTAAGGTTTCTACTTAAAGTTCTGTGCCAAAGCTACAGTACTTATACATTTTCTAAATGTGTTTTAAGCAATAAGTTGTACAACATTTTTAGAACATGTGTTAAGCTATTTCTCTAAGAATGAAGCTCTTAACAAAACATAAGCACTCTGCATGAGATCTTAGCAGCAAAGTGCTTAAAAGATAAAGTAAGAATTGGTACCATGGGAAGAACACCAGCTGTAGAGCACACAGGTCCATTATGAGAAGTATGGTAGTGGGTAGGGAGAAAATGATTTAATCAGGAGTAAAACCAATTTTATTATAAGGGCACGCAGGGGGTGTGGCACCATAGTGAGAGGGACATTTCAAAATATCTGACAGATTTCAACAATGTGAAAACCCACCCTGTTCTTTAAAGTGACAGTAAACCCCATCAGGTCTCTCTTTTTGATGCTATTGTTAACAGTTGACTGTTTAAAGCTGGCCTGCTAAGAT
>VZUI01043074.1:27500-36057 GCA_013401135.1 Cettia cetti
TGGCCCAATACTAGTTTTGTTTCCTAGGATTTGGAAAGTAGAGTGTTCGTTTGTTTTTTGTTGTTTTTTTTGGTTGGTGTTTTTGTTGTTTTTTTTTTAATCCAGCGACTTTGTCTGGTATTACTGGCAAGTAATTTTGTGTTATTTTGGATGAAATATGCACTTCTAAAGTGTGCCCAAATGCTGCTATGAAGTCAGGTTCAGCCACACTTAAATTACTCAGTACCACAAATAGTTCTATTGATTTTCAGGAAGATCAACAGACGTAGTTCAACAGATTGTCTGCAAGTAAAATTGTGCTTCATGTGAGTAAGGTAGCAGAACTGCCAATAACTGAAACATTTAATCACCTTATTTACAGAATTCAGCCTTCATAGCCATACAAACTTGCCAGGGTTTCATCCACTGAAATCTAGCCCTAAAATCTGTTTAGAAATGTTAACAGGTAAATGTGTTAGCTGATTCTAAGTCTTTATTTTGATTGAGATAGTTTTCTTGAAATGTCTCAGGCAAAGGCACAGAGAAAACAAAATTTCTACTACAGTCAGGGCTGATATCCACAGCACAGGAAATATTTGAATATCCACTAGTCCTTCCAGATCTTTTCAGCTGGAGCAAGCTGTATAGACTGTGCATCTGTACAGACAGTGCATCTGTCCAACTGCACTTACAAAAAAACCTCAATGATATTCCACAAAGGAAAATTCCACCAGTTCCCAAAGCTGCAACATCTGTCTCTGGTTTGGGAGGCTTGGGTTCAGGTCTTTGATTTTCTCTGCAACAGGTTGGAAAGATTACTACATTGGAAAAATTTTTTCAATGAGGTCTAGTGATTATGCCTTCATTTCAGTTCCTTATCTTTAATATGAATTTAATAGGTGCCACATAAGCACTGTAGATAAATAGGAGATTTATTGTTTAAAATGCACACACAGAGGCAGATGTGCGTGTATTTATATATATATATATATATATATACTATAAATAGAAATCCTTCTGCTAGAATTACGATTCTCCTGCAGACAGTTTTCTAAATGAATGTATCAGTTACTGCAGTGGGTTTCCCACTTGAGACAGATGAACAGAGGAATGAGATTAATTAAAAAAACACAAAACCGTAGTGTTGAGAATCTGACTTGCAGGTTTTCAAGTGGAATCCCTAGCCTGATATGTTTCAGGTCTCAGTGTGGGGAGCAGAAAATGTGGAGTCCACACCCATCACCAGATCTCTGGAGAAAGAACGTATTCCTGAAGGGAGACTACAAGAGAGATGAAGAGAGACTTTTTACTAGAGCTTTTCCAGGACAGTGGGGATCCAAATGGAGAGTAGGTTTATCTTAGATATTAGGGAGAAATCTTTCCCTGTGAGGCCCTGGCATAGGTTGCCAGAAAAGTTCTGGATGTCCCACCCCTGAAGTGTCCAAGGCTAGATTGGACAGGGCTTGGAGGAACCTGGGATAGTGCCCATGGCATGGGGTGGAACAAGGTCATCTTTAAGGTCCCTCCCAACCCAAATCACTCTAGGATTCTGTGGTTTGTAGGGCACCAGATCCAGTTCAGCACATGTGGCTTCAGCCCTGGCAATCCCCCCAAGCCCCCCAGACACTTAGACAAAGCAATCCCCCATCTCTGGAGCTCAGGATTTTCAGCCCTGACAGGAAAGGAAGCATTTCTTTGCATGGGGAAAGGCAGAGCCATAGGCACCTAAAGATCCTCAAAGGTCACAATTGCAGTACCCAATTAGCTTATGCACCTTCAGGGATAGATGGCAGCTGAATAAAGTTTTTCAGAATTTAAGTGTCTAGACACCACCTAAGGTCCACATTAGATACTCATTTAATTTTTGTTTTTTTCAAGATCTGGATTTTTTTTTTTCTTTGATTGCTCTGATAGACCATTAACACTTTTTTCAAATGATTTCACACATATCCTTTCGATATATCAATTAAGGTCTCCTGGTGCATGCTAAGCAGAATTCTCAATGTCATTCCTATCAATCCTACAATGTTATGTGTTATTACCCTACTATACAGAAACTGAAGATGGTTATTTAGCATCTTACACCCGATAGAGTTTTGTAACTTTTTTGATTAGCAAAAGTTGTTAGATAAAAAATATTCTTTACAGTTTTGCTGGTCTGTGACACTGGTCTTTGCTGGTCTGGTGTGACAAAATCTATGATGGCAACATAGCCAAGCAGTAAATTCTGCGTTGCAGGATCATATACTTGTTTTAACCCTCAACAGCCACCAGTGTTATCAGTAGTTGTCAGTCCTCACCATGCTGGTCAGTTTTCTTCATCTCCAGCATTTCTGGCATCAGTAAAATGGTTTTCTCTGACTTTTGGCTCCTCTTCTCCTTCACTAAGAGCCCCCAAGTACCCGCTTGAGACAACACGTTGCAGACACTCATGTCTATCTGGGCAATGATCATGCTTTGGGCTTCAGCAGACCAGAGAAAATTTTGCACTGAATAATGCAACTTTTGAGGAGTTTGCACAGAAGCTGTCTGCACCGAAATCAGGCAAAAAAATAATAAAAAAAAAAAGCCAAAACTTGTGTCAGGAGGCAATAAACAAGTCATCAATACATAATCATGACCAAAGAATTGAGCTGCATTGGTTGAAAATATAATGTAGGACGGACCTGCTCTGAACTACTATGCAGTGTTATGAAAATAGTAGCTGGGAAACAGAAAGGAAGTAAATAGATTCATTTATTCTGACAGTCATAACATCCTTGTATCATCTTGGTGGAAAGTTACAAAAGATGTCTAAAGAGATTTTCAAAAGACATCTAAAGAAACCTCACTCGAGGCTTACAAAGAACAAGGCTCAAGGCCAACTCGTCTTGGAAAGACAAGTCAGCATATTGCACTGTAAGAAATCCATGACAGTCTCTTAACATCATCACGTAATAGGTTCCTGAGAAACCAAATCTTATCAGTCTCTGGCATTATGCAAATTTCTGTCATAATCTCAATCTGTGGGCTTCGAGTCCTAATCAAACTGCCTTCAGATTCACAGTTGGCGAGCCTCCTATTGAAATCGCTTCTCTATCCTCCATTTACTTGTCCAAGGAAGTTTTGGGGCTTGGCATGGCATCAGAAAGCCTCAATTTCATGTGAACATGGTGATTTATAAACAAATCCAAGGTTACCACAATATATTTCACATGATACATCATAATTAATACACTTTCTTGGCCAAATTTAAATATCAGAAGACAGTAGAGATCCATAAACTAATGTGAACAGAAAAAAATCCCAACTGTGTAGAAACAAGAAGTAATCAAAAGTTAAGGTGCATGTTTTTAAAAAAATATTCTTCAAAAAAAAGGAATGATTTTAAGAGTAGCATAATCTCAGGGATACCCAACCATACACATGTATAAATATATGTGTGTGGTATATAAATTCTCCCAAACACAATAACAGTAAAAAGTAATAGCAGCTCATTCAGAGTGTGGTACTGGGTATTTTCAGTGGGGTTTGAATAGCATTAAATCCATTTTTCAAATATCCTTGAAGCCTTATCTGGAAAGTTGTGTGAATATCAGATTCAGGAATCGTTAACTGATTTTGTCAGAGAAAGAAAAAGCCCTCACATTTCAGAGGAGATGTTAAGATGATGCAGGAGACAGAGACACTACAAGAGAAGGTTTCTAATCTATAGGTGTTAATAATATACAGATAAAAATTGTGTATGACCATCCTGAGTGAAACAAATAAGCAAAAGAAAATATGAGTAAAAAATATTTACATATATTTAAGCTGTTACATTCCCAACGTTATAGATATCCTATTCTAACACATTCTCCACTTAAATCCAAGCCAGTAATAAAGAATATCTCCAGTGAAGACCTAAATGGAGGCTGTTGTATTTGCAATAGCAGCAAACTGGTAACCAAAGAGGTTCACTCCAGGCTTTTGTTCCCAAGAGGTGTCAAGGAACAATATGTCCTGGTAACCTCCTAGTTCTTTCTCAATGACCTTTTCTTCACAGTTGCAAACTGCTTCTACTCAACAGCATTTTTAAATAGATCTTTTCAGGTCTGGAAGCAACTCATTTAGGGGAAAAAAAATAAAAATTGGAGGTCATGCCTTTGAATAGCTTTTTTTTTTCTTTTGAGGTGTAAAGTTGCCCAATTTAAGAAATTAAGAAATATTAAGAAATAAAGAAAAAAATTAATAGGTAAGACATTTCTTCTTTTTTTTTTTTTTGTGGTTGTTTTTGTTTTGTTTTGTTTTGTTTTGTTTTGAGGGAGAAAGTTTTAATTAAGATGTTGGAAGAGAAATTAAAACAGAATCTACACATGAAAATTTACCTCCTCTGCAGGGCTTTTCCCTGTGAATACACTCAGGTAACACCTGTCCATAGGCAGCCTGATTCTAGATTGATTTGGGGTTTTATTTTTCTAAAAATGAGCCTCTGGGTTTAAAAGAAGACTTATTCTTTTCTTTGGATAGCACGCAATTCTGCTAAAAAAGAACACTTCATAAATCTCTTAAATGTGCACTGAAACAATATTTTAACAGAATTTTGTCAACTTTACCTAACACGGTGTTCTGGTGATCCCATCAAATGAAAGAATATTCAAATTATATTTAATGAATAAAATTTACCTTTTGAGAAAAAGAGGAGACCCTGCAGAATCTCACTTAAAGGGCTACAACAGTGATAGAAATTGCTCTAATATTACAGGGAGAGAAAAACAGTTTAATTTGCTCTTATAAATACAGTGGAGGCTTTCCAATTATCATCAAAGGAAATGAGAAAGTTTTAAAAGAATCTGTATTTGAATTTTTCTACCATGGAAAAGTTTGCGTAGGAGGGACATATTCTCCCCCAGCTTAGTATTTTTTGTCATTACAATTATAATTTTTTTAGCATAGCAGAAATTTTACTGCGGATGCCTAGCCTGTCTCTTAACTCATGCTAATTATATTCATAATTAAATGTTAAACAAGAATTGACTAGGCCAACTGGCTTGCACAGGTGTTTGTGATATGAATGGTTTAATGCTCCCACAATAAATTATTGGATACAAATCTGCAGTAATCTACACAGAGAGAACCCTTTTCAAGAACTTTGATGCACATGGTAGGTCCAGCACTGTTTTTTGAAGCCAGGGCTTGCAAGCAGCACTTAAAAACTTAGTTTTTGGTCTAAACGCTGACTTGTCCTTGATTGCATGAGCAGTAACATGACTAAAAGTCTTTTGTTTTTTGGTTTGTTTGGCTTTTTTTTTTTCTGGGTTCATACCTGCCATGGGATGCAGGTCCTCAGAGCATTAACATTTATGGGAAGGTGGAGTAGTCACTGGATGCTTGGGGGAAATGTCACCTGCCTCACTTCAGCTTGCAAAGCAGTAGTTTATATTTGTGACTCATTACCAGATTAATCACAGAAGCTCCAGAAAACCTCTGTTAGCTTTACACCCATTGCTGGTTCTCAAAGGATGGAATCAAACACTTGCAAATAGAGAAAGATTGGGGTTTCAGTTTGTTCCTCTTCCACCTCATTCTGGGGCATGGAAAATAGTCTATTAGTCTAATTTAAATTTCATCTGAGGTTAAGGGACTCTTTTTGAAGGGACAAAGAACTGGCACAGCTGCCCAGGGCAGCGATGGAGTCCCCATCCCTGGCAGGATTTAAAAGTGGTGTAGATGTGGCACTTGGGCACATGGGTTAGTGCTGGACTTGGCATTGCTGGGGAACCATTTGGACTTGATGTTCTTAGAGGTCTTTTCCACCTAAATGATCCTGTGTTTTTATGAAAGAAAGGGCAGAAGGAAGAATAAAGCCAATTTGAGAGTCTGTATCTGGGTTGACATACAGGAAATCCATGGGGAAAATCAAGGAGTGAAACTGAGAAATCCAAGCAACAACGCTGGGCAGGAAAGGGTTGGGAAAAAGAGAGAGGAGGAGCTCTTTAGTGACTGTGACAAGATCCCTGTAACCTGGAGTGTTTGGGGGAGGCAGGGGGAGAGGAACTTCTCCTGAGGGTTATCTGGAGCTCTTGACAAAGTGAGAATTGGCACTCTGGGTTCGAGGGGAAATGTTTCATCAGGCTTGTGAGTGAAGCTTCCACTTGGGGAAAGTAATAACAGGAGGAGAAGCAGCCCATAATGCCCCAGTTACACAATTTCAGAGGTGCAAAAATGGAAGAAGTGAAGCGGAGAAAGTGGGAATAGAAGACCAGGAAGGGAGGGAGAAGGAGAACCTCTAAGAGCAAGAGAAGGGCATGCTGAAAGCCATCACCCACTGTGCTGTGCTGTCTTCCTCCCTGCTAACACTTTCCTACCATCCAGAAGATTCCACCTTTCCAAAAAAGAGTAGCACCACATCTCTGTGTGGTGGCACATAGGATCTGAAGCAGCAAAGATTAGCATGATAATGTCTAGGTGAATAAAAAAAAAAAAGGAACAACTGAGTTGTTCTCTGGTCCTCCTCACTAGATATTTGAGGGCCTGGTACATTGTTTGAAGAGCTAGACTACTGTAACTGTGGTATTCAGAATAGATACTAACTTTTTGAAGTATTTCTATGCATTCTAAATGTTTCAAACAACTCAGTTACAGGAAAGTGCATAAACTTGGGACTATGAAAAACCTTTGGGTGAGAATCTGGCAGACGAAAAATTAAGTCACATTTTTTTTCTGCACCTTTACCACTGAGCAGTAATCAATCAGAAAGGAGTTATAGCAGCTCATTTTTTTCCTGGAAATATTCTAGAAATTGTTTGCCATGGGGAAAGAAAGGCGAAATTAAGAGTTCTAAAAATCCCACAAAGTGGGCAGGTGCAGAATCAAGTCACTAATGGTCACAAAAGCCATCTCACAGTTTACCACAATAGCAGAAATATACTAAAGGGTATTAAAAAAAATGCTTCAGTGCAAGGAGAATAGTAGCAGTAGCACTGTTCACAGAATGCTCACTGAATTTCACAGAATGTCAGAGAAAAGTTAAGACACAAGTTGAAGCCAGGCCCAGATTTTCCAGCATGGAAGTCCAAGCTCCCCTTCCCTGGAAGCACCTCCCCATGGCATTGCTTGACACAGGCCTGGCTGCCCAATTTCCCTGTTTTGAATTTCCCTGTTCCCCACAGGAAATGCATTTGCAAACTGAAATACTTTGGGAAAGTGCTGATGTCTCAATGTGAGGGTAGCCTGATGTTCTTACCAAGGCCAGAGTTCGAAGTTAATAGGATTTATCACGTCTCTTGAGGGACACAAATTGTGAAGAAGTAGTGCTGGAAAACTGGATAATGTGGCTGCAGAAAGGCATCCTCAGCAGCTGTACTCCACCAGCTGTACCAGATAACAGCTAAAAGGGAAGTCAAGAAAAGTAACAAATAATGTGGGAATGGGAACACTGAGTAGTGCTGCTTCTCCTCCTCCTAAAGGGGTGTCACTGAGTGTGTGGCCCTGAGGCCACAGGAACTCATCAGACACGACTTTTACTTTTAAGGATGCTTCTTTGGATGCAGGAATATTTGTTCAATCCTGCCTTCTGCTGATAGTATAGGTATGGAATTTGAATTGGTCTCAATTTTAAAATAAAATGCAATTTGTCTTGATTCCTGGAGAATGAAACTGCTCCCTTTGACTCCCTTCTACATAAAATTCATGACCCTGTTAACCCTTGTGGCTGCTGGTGCATTTTGGCACCAGCACTGATGCTTTCACTGCCTGGGAAGGTAGTACACCACACAGATAATCTTGTTGAGATCAGGAGCAGCATCTCACTCACCAACAGCTCATGGCCTGACTCAATCCCTGTTAAACACTTTTGAGTGATAGTGTTAACACTGGGAACAAAAATCCTGCAATCCAGGCACAAACCCTCTTCACTGAGGTGTGCTCAGATGGCCAGAAAATCAGACTGTGTGTTGTTCACTCATGCCAATCAGAAGAACTGGAGCAACCAGAAAGAATTTGCAAAGGTTTTAGAATCCCAAAATGTGACTGAGAGCTGCAGAGCTGTGGAAGCTCATGCAGAACACCTGGCGCTTGCAGCTCTTTATCAGGAGAGTCCCGGGATCAAGGGAAATATTTTCCAAAATGGCACTGCTACCATGTCTTGTAAAGGGAAAGAGCTGCACACACAGAGAAGGAGTGATGTGGCCAGGACTAAACCCCAATGTGATTTGCACAGTTTATCTTCTCCCAAAACTCCTGCAGGTGCCACTGAAAGTAGAGGGATAGTGAGGAAATTGAAATAGGGAGGAAATTCACAGGGTGCCTGCTCACCAGGAGGGCAAATAAAGTCAGTGCACAAGCTGCAACTTCTTCCTTTCTCTCCTCTTCCCTTTTATTTTCTCTCTTTTTTTTTTTTTTTTTTCCTATGTGTTTTCCATTTTTTCTTTCTCTCTTTCTGGTCTGTCATCTTTTTTATTCTTTTGGGATTTTTTTTCTTCTTTTTTTTTTTTTCCATTTCTGTCTCCTTCTCCTCCCTTTCCCTTTTCCTTTTTCCGTCTCTTTCCCTTTTCCATTTCTTTTTTCTTTTCTCTATTTCCTTCCCTTCCCTTCCCTTCCCTTCCCTTCCCTTCCCTTC